>QBDW01005034.1:0-21480 GCA_003261595.1 Maconellicoccus hirsutus
GTGATTGTTCACTTGGTAATAATGACACGAAATTACTGCTTTCGGATATCATTACGTAACAATATTTTCAATTCATATCAAACCCAACCAATCGTAGGATCAAGATTACTCGTGTAAATTTTCCTCACGAAGATTCCTCCAACTAAAATTTTTTCTTCGTTAAACGCACGTTAATTACTTGAAATCGACGAATCGTGAACTAAGAGATTCGTTATCGGGCGTAATATAAATTACACATAGATTTATTCAAAAAGTAAAAAACTATAGCATGCGGAGTAGCAATATAACCATTCGATATCCAGCGTAGCTTTCGATGAATGCAAAGGTATTAAATTGAGCGAGTTTCGCGTTTATGGTCTTTTTTATTTATAAAACTATGCCAGAGCACCTGCAGCGCGAATTCACAAAAGGCACTTGCCTATTAATTATTCTTCTATTTTGTTGTGTATACATATTTAGATTGCGTGGTAATTACGTTTATTAAAAACCAGGTTTATCGTCTGCGTCGTGTTCATCGAGTACCATTCATTGTTTTAGGTCAACGTTCAGGTAGGTCGGGTCATTTTTTTCAGTTTTTTTTTGTCTCGTTTTACGTAAGACTTTCAAACACGCTTTGATGACAATTGTATCAGAACGAAGTTGTCGTGCGAATACGACAGCATATAATTTGGTTCAAATATGACAACGATGTCGGTTCATTTAACAGTATACAGTTTTTCGAAGGTTTTGATAAATGTCTTCATTATTAACTGTTTTCTCATGGTTAACCCAGAGCGATAGGTACTTCAATTGTGAATTTCAAATATTTGGAATTATTTATTTCCAAGAAACGTCGTTTCCTTGGTTCTAATTACATACTTCGGAAACAACTCCTCATTAATTAATTCCCCGTTTGGAAATATTTAACGCTTCATTGATAATCCATTCGACAAGTATAATCGTCAGCGTAAATGCGAGTTCACTTATCAAGAAATTTGTTTGTTTTTACCACTTTTTTTTTATTGTAACAGGCGTTCACTCTTTTCAAGAAACCTGAAACGAGGAAAATATTTTAAGTGGTAAATGCATAGATAAGAACGAAAAACGCCTGGGTATGATATTAAATTGGGTAAATTTGTTATAGGTTTAGAAATAAGCTGAATATTTTGATACGTAAACATGGTAAATATGAAATCTGACCTACATACTTCGTTTATTCTTTATTTTTTATTTTCATAATTAACGACGAGTCAACATTAATTTTCAAAAACTATTCAAATAGTTCACCGATATTCGCATGATTGTGAAAAGTTAATAAAAATGAATTTTATGTCATTAACGATAGTTAAGTTATTATTACGAGATTTGAAATTTAATCTAATACATATGTGAGGGTGCATACGAAAAGGGACCACTTGGCCAAAATTAAAATTTTACAGGAGAGGGGTTTAAAGTTTAACTTAAAACATCGAAATATTGAAAATTGAGATCGGTGGTCGGTTTCACGGTTTCATTCGATTCTTGAAGGTTTTTACATAAATTTCATTAAAAAAAAAAAATGTTGAGCAATTTTTGAAGAAAAATATTTACAAGCTCAACTTAAAACGTCGAAATTTCCTCGAAATATCGAAAATTGAGATCAGTGGTCAGTTCCATTCGATTCTTGAAGCTTTTTTACGTAAATTTCATCAAAAAAAAAATCGAAATTTTGGCCAAGTGGTCCCTTTACGTATGCGCCCTCACATATACAAATACCACATACTCGAAAATTTCACGTTGTGCTCCTGCTCCACTTATTTTCAACCTGGCAACTTTTTTTAATCATCTTGACTAAGTAAAAAATAGACGATAGACAATTAAAATTGTAATACTGGATAACAACCTCAATACACGTTGCTCGTTAAAACCATCGTAAACAGTTTTTTTAATAACTTTGCTAATACACCAAGTGGTTGAACTTGATTTAATTTCAGGACACATGAAATTATGCACTTACGTAAACGAATTCCAGACACAGTTAAATTTCGCCAAATAATCAGAACTTCGCCAACAAAATCGATAATTCTGGCGACCAATATTTCGAAGTTGATACTAATTTTCGTTTTATGTATATTTTAATGATATTAAACAGTCTAGCTAATTTCTTTTTTTTTTTTTTTGGAAACCCTCCAATACCATTTTTTGTACATAGGGTTTCATAGCAACCTACCTCAATCACTATTTGCTTTTTCGTACATGTTAATCTTCGATATAAATTGATGCAATGGTTGTGATGGTTGAAACTGCACATTCTAAAAACCAAATTCATCTTCTCCGAACATTTCAACGAAACGCTGATATTATCGAAGAACAGTACCGGAATACGTTTTGTTTAAGCGTAAAATCCATGCGAAAGAGAAACACAATCGTAATCATTGCACCGAAAAAGAAGCGAAATACCAATAAAACTCAATAGGAAATAGTTTCGCCGTTGACATGCTCTGTTTGGGAATACGAAATATACACTGTGATGCAAAAAAGAGAAAAAAGGACAACAAAACGCTACAACGCGATACAATCAAATATCAGGAAGAGTTTCGAATCGAGGAATTTGGTTTTATTTTTCGATTCTTGTTTTTGTGATTTTCATCTCATAAGGAAGTATAAAAATAATCGAATTTTCACCTCAAATATTACACTAATTATCGCTTTGTATATGAAAAATAACTACTTATGGAACTATCACGTGAAAATTCACATTATCGTACGACTTTTATTAAGTTCAATGAAGCCGCCACCCACTATCAGCACAAAATGAATACTACGTATATTCACACATCCGTAGTAAAGCTTGTGGCGTCGGTAGATATGTGGTATATCATTGTTTTCCTAGAAAATCTTATCAAATGTGACTATACGAGTATCTTCGTCTTCAAACTACACAACGTAAATGCAATTCATCATTAATGTAATTTAAACAAAATGTATTAGCGATGATTTCATCGAATTCGTCGGAAAATGTTCATTTTGCGAATGAACCTTTCGAGTTCACGGTCTTACGATGTCAGTACGTCATCAATGCTCAAAACTATTTATTTTACGTACTTTCCAGTAGAAATGAAAATCTCTACGTTTTCAAAATGTGTAAAAGTAAAAAGTCGATAATTTCCCGCGTATCCTCGTGTTCATTACAACATCGCAAAACGTTCGAACAACAAAAACAAGGAAGCAGTTAATTCGTCACAGTTGGAAATATCGGAAATAATGTAATAGGTGGATCAAATGAAATCACCGATGCTTATGATCCGAAACGATGACAAAAATTCCAACGCCTATTGCATCCCTGGGAAGCTGCAAAGTTGATGTGATGAAATGATCCTAACTATCTGAATCATTTTCCGTGCCTCGTACATGTACTTCGAACTTTTATTAAGATTTACTTCATCACCTCGGAAATTTATATTGACCGTGTTCGTCAAAACGATCGAGTACAATTCGCACATCGACGAAACAACGTGGTTTACCTACTTCCAAAGTAGCCCAAAGTATGGCCATTTGCGGGCCAGATGCAATTCGACGAACCAGTTGCGGGTGTTCTTTTTCCGTAGGATACGCCAAAGTGACAGATTGATCGCGTAATTTGTTCAGTTTTGCCAAATGATTTGTGACCTGAGGTATATACGAGTTGTTCTACCAGACGTGAATGTATTTTAGCACAAATATATCGCTTAAAAAACCGTAAAGTTTCTCTGAATAGAAATCACGTTGTGTAAACTGCACACAGGATGTTTCGTAAGAAACATTATTTCTGATGGCAAATCTCGGGAAAAAAATGAGATGACTGTAGGCACTGAAATTGGATAAGTTCGGACAGTAATTTTTTTATAATCACAGGGTGCACATGTTATACCTATGAATACAGTCTATTTGGATTGAGAGCATCCCCATTTTAATCGCAAAATTTCTGTTTGACGGCCATGTAGATCTAGTTGAACGATGTTTTCCAACTTAAACTCGGAGCATGTCATCACAAATGAGCATTGATGAGCTAAGACTATGCGAAGACATTTTATTTCTTATAATTTTGTAGCTGAAATTTTCATTACAGTAATTTTTAATTATACGTAGTTTCAATTTTTAAAGCGAAATTCATTACAAATTATAAAAATATCTTCGCACAGTCTTAGCTCATCTATGCTCATTGGTGATGACATGCTCCGAGTTTCAGTAGGAAAACATCGTTCAACTAGACATGGCCGCCGAACAGAAATTTTGCGGTTAGAATGGGGATGCTCTCAATCCAAATTGACTATAGGTTAAAACTTTATTATGAAAATAATTGAATATTTTGTGATGGCCAGTTCTGATTTCCAAATGTGAAATGATAAAAAATCGCCATTAAAAATTTAGCTTATCTTTTTATTAAATTTTTTTTACAAATATAGATAAAACAAAAATAACATCAAATCAATAATTAAACAAGTGTTAAATAAATCTATACGTGCGTCGGTAAAATAAATATAGGACAGTAAAACAAGAGTAATAAATTGGTTTGTAGCAAGACTTCTGTTTTTTGAAGAAAAAAAAAACTCACGAAGTACGTATTTCTTATCAATAGATTATTTCTCACATTCTCTTATCACCTTATCTCGTTACTCTAATTGTTCAAAAGTAAACCGTATCACTTCCGTTCGAGAAACATCGAATAAATCAGTCAGCACATCGAGAAAATTTAGACTTCTCAGTTCTCATCACCATTTAGTTGATTATTAATCTTTTCAGCGTGACTTTATTGTTTTTATTTTCATTTTCAATTCACATTCTTACAGTTCCCTGTTCTAATGCAGTAGATAATATGTTTCAGTTTCATCACGAATTACAACACGAACATCATGAATAGCATATTAGACTAATACGAATCAGAAATACTTTTTTCAACCTCGTGTTTGCTAATCGTTTACGAAGCATCGACGAAAATTCACTATTGTCGATAAATCCTTACAAACTGATCTTATTGGTTTGACCTTGATCCTAAAAAAATACGTCAACATGACAGAACGCAGTAAATAATGCGGCTACGAGTTACGGAACCTATCTGCGTTTCACACCAGTCACCAAATCGGTTCTTTCGTAAAATAGAATACCACAATGGCACAGCCGAGGTGCACCACTGCATATTCCGCACGATGAAATTTAACGCCTTCACCGCACAAACCATCTTCGTAAATTCCATCAAGCAATTTGTACCGCAACGATGTCAATGAGTTTCTTTTTAGTCGTTTTTTAATACCGATGAATTCACCAAGATTCCGATATCGTCCACTAGCAAACACGTTGGTTACTTTGAGTACTAAGGTCGTGTAATTTTTTCCAGTACCTATGGCTAATACAAGACAAATGTTTTACGATGGTCATGCCGTAATGATACCCTGCACATTAGGTCGGGGTAATATTACGTAACTACGTTCTAATAAACGCATATGTCGTAAATGAAGCGTTATATCTGAGAACCGATCATTATCGGCGTTCCATTGTTTTCTCATTCGTTAATTTGGATAATAGAGGGCGTACGAAGTTCGCCAAGGTTATGAAAAAGTTTCGTGTAAAAAACCACATTCATGCTGGTGACGTTGCATTATAAGGTTGCACTTTTGACCGACTCCGCAGCCCCGAAGGCGTGCATACTTATTACAATGTCCTACGAGTACCTATTGGCGATTTTATTATAAAAATCGTTCCAACCGGTCGCTTAAAATACCCATTATGGCGACTTTTTCGTTAAATATTACCCAATGAATAATGTCTTCGTGACCGTTGGCGATTTTCGTTAAAATCGGCGTAACGGTATCGCAGTACGCTCTGTCTTCCAAGTACCGAGCAATTATACAATTCTGTTATTTCCATCTTACATACTTATAATATAAAACCATAAATGAAGCCGCAAAAATATCTCATAAGGCTTCATCGGCCAATGTACAAATCATCGATGTACGAGCATTTTTTTAATAAATTTATTGCGCGCACAAATGCCTCCAGCTTGTAACATTGTGATTTAAATATTTCGTAAAAATTTCATTGCGATAAAGTATCGATTCGTGATATTTAAAAATTACGCATTCTACATGAATTATTTTTATCGAAACGATTACACGAAAATTACGCGATTCGCAACACTTCCTATAACATACGTGAGCTGGTATGGTGACATTTTAGCCAATACTTACCGTCGACTCGTTAGTCAATTTTCCTTTATGCATTGTATTGTCACACGACGTTTGCTCGGCTTGACATTGATCTCAATAAAACCTGCGATGATGGGACAGACATTAAGTGATATTTCATCGCGTCGAGTTATCGATATATGCTATATCACGACCCAAGGCGGATGTTTATTCAGCGTCGTTAACTCTATCTTCGTATTCCTCGGCGACGTATTTATTACGAAGATTTCTCCGAAATAGTTTAAAAAATTAGAAAATCTCCTTTAAATGATATTTCCCGTTGAAATATAGAAAACAATAATGATTTTCCCAGCATGAACTTTTTCCACAAAATTGAAACGAGAAATTTCAACTATTTGTCGCGATAAAATTGCATAGAAATTAAAAGCTTTGTTTTTCAATTTATTAATTTCATGATTACGATTTGTTCAGTTTTACTGATGAAATATTGTTTGCGAAGCGAGCAATGTTGTCAGATTTCATTAATTTTCCCAGCATAACAAGAATTTTTCTTCAATTCTATATTAATTATTTTCCACGAAAAAAATTTCGTAACATTTTTAACGACGATCCGAGGATATCTATAAATGCCATAAAGCTCCCTTTTCTTCTTCTTCCCGAAGCATATTTTAAGCAATCTTTTGTTGCGGAAACTTTGAAGCGATTGCATACTTTAACAAACATCCTGTATAGGTAATTTTATTTGATGGGCGTTCACAATGAAATTTTCATCTCATTAATTATCTATCTTTAATTTTATCTAAATACTTGATCAAACATAATCGTTTTAAAACTTTTACAAACCAACACAAATCTTTCATTTTCCAATTCCCTTCATCAAAATGTTAATTAAACGTTATTTCCAACAATTTTGTAATCCCTATGGGATTTTGTTTGTTTACATTCCGGAAGCTTATTTACACCGCGAATGGGAAGTTTTTCGAATAATCGTAAAATTTTTCAAACTCATTAAAATTCGATGAAAAAAATAAAAAAAAACTCCGAGAATGTTATTTAATTTGATATCGAGATTATTCGTAATACGAGTACTTATCACTGTTGATTTTTCATTTCGAAAGATAATTATAATTCGCGCATTATTACACGTTTTTTTCTTATAATAATTCCATTGCGCAGTTTGTTAGCTCGATAATTTTTTAATTAATGACTCAAAGTAATTACTTTCAATTTGTTGTTAATTAGTTAAATATTCAAGTTAACACAATCGTCGTGTATTATTTGACGAATCAAAAATTTTCACGTTTACGCTTAACAGAGCGTGATATAGCGATATTTATAATTGATTATTAGACGTTTTGTCGTATAAATGGTGATATTTCGTGAAAAGTCTGCTGTACAGAACTATTCCATAAAATCGATATAGTCTATTATTGGTACTCGATAATTAACATCGCGATGCTGTTTCGAATTATAAAAGTTATTTACGAAAAATAACAAATCTACGTCGATAATCTTTAAATATGGTTAAGAATCCAAACGAAGCGAAAATTTCTACGAGCTTATCTTCGCGTTGTATATTTACAAAGGCGCCAAGAGAAATAAAAAAATTACCATAAGCTCTGAAATTTATCTTATCAAAAAAGATGATACGACATTTCGCAACTTGACATACATTACGTCTTATCACGAGATAAGCATTTTTCAAAACTACGACCTGTTGAGAGAAAACCCGACAACAGCCTTTTCCCAAGTATAACTTATTGCAACGTAACTGCACCGAATAGAGAAAAAAAAAGGCGTACAGGAGACAGGACATAATTATTTATCGTCAAACAGGATACTCGTATCCGGTTGTAATGCTATCGATTTGTTAGACATTCTCACAGACTATAAAAAGGTGTTGCATGTCTCGATGGTCGCAAAAAAACAACTCATATTCGCAGATTAGCCGCATACAAGGTCATATCCGGTCCTTGAAATTATTGGAATAAATTTCGATAAAAAATTTCACTTCGAGTGCATTAGACTTGTACTGCGCACAACTCGGACCAGCGTTGCGTAACGAATCGTATTATTCGTTAGAATTTCTGCATTGCCGGCCCAAGTTATGTACGTTATTGAACCTGAGGCACGTTTTGTGTATCGTCTGAAAAACCTATAAATACCTATACCATTGACCACCGCTGCGTTTTCTATATCATTGTCGGCGAAATCTCTGTACAGCGATGGACATAATTGCGATGACTCGGTCGCTTACGTATGATTTCGGTTACGCGTGGTTATTTATCTTCGTATTTTTTCTGTACATTTTTTTCCATCGTGTCGGAGATATTCAAACGTTTTTGATTACGGAGGCGTTGCCGCGTATCGTTTAAAAAGTCGTAAATCAAATTTTACAATAAATCCGTAGCAACACTGTAACGTTTGATGCGAGTAATTTACAATTATCCAATCGTTATCACTACAATATAACCTTTTGGTAGATACTCGAAATGGAGAAATTCGTTCGTTTTATTTCAGATGAAAAAAATCAACAGTGATATATATCGGGTGTCCTAGTTAACCTTAGCTCCCAATACTACCAACTTGCAATCAAAAACAAAAATAAATTTTTTAGCATTGCGTTAGTGGTCTAGTACTACGTACAGTATATGGTTGAAGCCCTAAGAGCACATTTTCTCGACATCATTACTCTCGTATGTACAGTACGTCCGGTTGATCTTAGTACCCCTCAGCGCAAAAATCCCATCGACGTAGCTAACGCGTAAGAAGTGGCGACACTTACACAGATTACAAATAACGTAAATAGTGACGTCAGTGCGTGCAAATTACAGCACAAAAAAAAACGTAAGAAAAAAGTAAATCATCAATTATTAATGATTATTTTTCGATTTTAAATTATTAATATCAACTTAAATTCTTCATTTTAATCAAAATAACGATTTATAAACATCGATTAGGCTTCAAAATAATTTATTTGTATTACTTATCTCTACGATGATGGGATTTTTGCGCTCAGAGGTACCAACATCAAACGGACGTACTGTACGAATTTGTTGATTTGTATTTTAGGTAGGTATCAATAAATAGGTAAACTAAGCACCACACTATCATATGTGTCATTTTTACGCGTCACACAACGAAAAAAAAAACGCATATGTTGCTTCCACAAAAACTGCATTTAACGGAAATGAAACCATTGATGCAGCGCTTGTTCCAGACATGTAAATACTTGCCGCTTTCTGCCACCTGTTCCCGCATCTACGCGTAGATAACTCTGTGCGTATACGAAGTTACGAACTACGTAGTACACGTGAAACGTAACCTTTTTCGTAATTAATATTCATACTCGCGTAATTACCGTGCACTGTAAGTACACTTCGAAGTACACAACACGCGTACACCGTGGACCAACGTTCCATTGTTTACGTCTTTTACAAAAGAATAAAGCGCTTGTCTTCGGTCAGATAAAACGAATAGAAATTCATTAGTGTTTGTGAAGGGTATAAACCGAGCATCGGTAATGCAACAGTGTGCATGTATATTCGTAGAAATTTACTCGATTATTGACGATTATTATGATTAAAGAGGTGGATGCGAGCGAAATCATCGAACCACAAACTGAAAAAAAATAAAAACTTACAAGGACGACGACGACGACGTATTATCAGATACCGAATTCTCTCTTCTAATAAATCGCCAATCTTCCTAGTTTAGTTCCAAGGAGAAATACATACACCACATGTACATATGTATTTACGGTGGTATATATTTTCGCTAGTGAAATCTATACAATGGAATTATTTCGTTTTCAACAATTTTTTTTTGTCGTGCATGGAAGTAATTACAGTGGCATTTATGCTCGCTAGATAATAACGTAACGCTTATGTAAATTATTTTACGATGCTCGCGACATCTTAGAAATTTACACAAGATTAGACTAAATTTCAAGTTTCAATTGCGAGAATTATACTTGAATTTAAAGAACATTTTTTTTTTACATGATCTTAACTTCGATATTATGTAGGCAAACAAAGTGATAAAATGGAAAGAAGTACTATCGATTTTTTTCTTATCGCAGAACCTAATTGCAAAATAACTTAAAATATAAGAAATTCAAAAATTTTCCACTTCTCAGAATCATGTCTATAAATTGTGGTACGTTTTGGAAATTCGATTCTATCTATAAATTAGATCAACATAGATGCCCGAGTACAATTAAATTTTGTTGGAAAGTAAAAAGAAGGGGAATTTAACTCTTCATTAGGTCACTTCTACAACAACTAATAATTCGATAACGTAATTGGTTCAAATCAATACATTTATGTAGTATAGAAATCAAAACTATGACGTCATTATTCTACTGCCTAAATGACGTAACGCGTAATTCAAAAAATGAAAAAACTTTCCTAGCTTCGAAATAGTAATAAAATGCAATTTAATTTACAACTTGTTATCTCTCGAGTATTTCTACAAAATATTACACCGATGACATCATCAAAAGTTCAAAACTTGAAACAGTGATTTGTTAAAACCACCGAGACGCCGGTCGGACAACGAATTCAAGGGCTTTTCATTCTTCAACATTTTCTGTAACTATCGATGACGTCATCAAGATGGGAAAAGGTTACGGGAAAAGTACGGACATAAGCATGATTCAAATTGGAAATCTCTTGCTCATCCACTGAAAATTTTATAAAGTCGCATTCAGCTCCACTTTATATGTACATCCATACTCGAAAGCAATGACGTCATAACAGCAAATTATTTACTTTTTAGTGCAACTACATACTAAAGCAAATAGAGGAATTACGTCATCAATTTACATACACAGTTTAACCCTCGATGCAGCGTGATTTTCAAGCACGTAAAAATTATCAGCGTGAAAAATACCAATTTTCGGTTCAAAAACATATCCATAAAAATTTTCAATAATGATTTGAGATTTTACGCAGTTCTCGAACATACACAAATTGATACTTGAGCACGATTAGCAACGACCACACGAACCAAAACTACATCCAACTTTCCAATTTATGCTGATAAAATGTCAAAAATATTCCACATATTGCAACAAAAAAATAACAAATAAATAATAGAGAAGAAAAGCAACATGAAAAAGTCATGACCTATCACCCAAATTCGTGAAATTGGCAACCTTTAGTGCTTCGAGATAAGAAAAGAGGTCAACTTTTCCTCCTTTTTACAATAGGTTGTAAACGCACACATTGTAATAAGGTAACTCATAAGATGGAGACGGATTGGAAAATTTTTCAAGTTGCGGAAATGACGTTGAGGACACGGCGCCAAAGTTGAACACCGAACAGTACTAAACTGATTCCATAATAAAAAAAAACGCGTTTAAAAACAACGTTAATGGCGATTTGACACGTTTTCTCTTGTTCGTTTAAGCGGCGGATTTTTTTACGTTTTATGTACCCGATGTACCATATTTATTGGTAGATTGGCTAAAGCATGGAAATGTACGTTGGTCTGTACTGTGTAGAATGATTTGCGCCAGATATCAATAACATTTGGTACGATGACGGAGAGAGATGGAGAAACGAGAGTACTCGCAATTAACTCGTAAAAAAAGAAGATTTATCGGCATTCGTTTCCTTTTTCCTTGCTTCCTACTGAAATCTAGAAAGTATCAATTGAGTAATTTAAATTTCATTTGTGTTTATGATAATTAGATAAGTGTGTTTATATGAAAAAAGAATAAAAAAAAAGACGATTACGAGGCGTATTACGTGGTATAGCCTACTACGCAGACACATAGCTGTCGCCACGATTCGTTGTCGCGTGCTGTTATCGGGTCAATTATCACTTTCACTGATATTCACGTAGCATAGTAGATACGTTTGTATGTGTGCCCGAATGATCTTCGTCGTAATAAAGTTTATTTCCATGTATTCGTGTATTCCGGTGCAAAACGCTTAACAAGCGTATAATGTCTGCGTATATTCGCGTATCATTACGGTAAATATGTGTTCAACGCATAGCGATCATATTGAGATTGCGTAGCCGTGAAATTTTATTCGGCCTCCTCGACGATTCATGTCGAATTTCACTCGTCGTATTGAATTTTTATACCGTCGAAATTTATACGCCGGCTTCCAAGTGTTTCACTTTTTGTTTAAGCACGCCGCCGTCGCGGATGTCCGATCAGCGATACGTTTATCGTGTTAGGCCGTTTGAGACGAAACATCTGTAATAGCCGAATTTTCAACATTGCCGATGTTTTACGACTTGTTTAATGATTCGTTCGTGTGATAGATGAGCACGTGAAATATATTCGATACGTACGGATGAGTATTGTTTGTTGAAAGCGAAATTTCAGAAGTGTTACGAGATCGCATAAAAGTGTATGTTTTCGCGTGCCGAGATTATTGATTAATTTAATGATCAAGGTTAAAACCAAGTCTTGTAAATTTGAGAAAATACACGAGGATATTTCATTTCTCGCATTTTGCCTCCGAATCGATGTCTTTTTCAATGTTTCAACAAAGATACGATTCATGTTTAAACCAACAACATTGGTATCAAAATCCAAATGATAATAGACAATACTTGGTTACTATTTTTTTTTTTAATTTTTTTATTTAAAAAAAAAATAATTTGATTTAAATACCTGCAAATTGCGATGTCTTTTTTTTCAATAAAAATTGAAATAATGCTTCTGTTTTTGAACAGCAATGTATTAAAAGGAAAAATTGAAATTTATTGTTTTCAAAAAATTGTCTGTAATGGGAAATTGTACTAATAGTGCAGTCAATCTAGCCCGAAAATGGCCTCGAGCTTGCAAAACGAGAAGATAAGCTGAATTTTGGTATATACCTAGTATTCGATAACCTTTTACAACATACTTCACTCCGGAACAAATGTCATGTTTGCAAGTTCCTTTTTTTATGGATCTAAGCCCCCTAAAATCGGGTTTTCGCTTATATTTTAGTGAAAACTGGTTTTATCAAAAAAATAGTTCAGTTAAAAATTGAAACCCACTAAATTTTCTACAAAATGCATACATTAAGAGTTGATGTAACTGGCTTAGATTCCGAGCTACGTGCGATTTGAAAACGAGCATTTTTCGTGAATTTTTGACAAAATTCGCATAAATTTAGTTTTTTACCTGTAACCATGGGAAAAAATGGTTTTTCGTAAAAATGTATAATAACTGAAATGAAAGATGACCAAATTCTCCACAAATTCTATTATAAAGAAGTTAGTTTGCTTTCTTAGTTTCAGAGCTGTAACGTCGCAAAGAAGATGGGTTTTGATTATTTTTTAGCCTAGTTTTGTAGATACAGTATTTGTAGAGGATTTAATAGGCATCAACTTCGAACTAAGCTATTTTTTTTCGTAAAACCATTTTTTGCTACACTAGAACCGAAAGACTGTACCCTACACAATTAGACTAAAAAGTCATCTATTCACGAAAAATGCTCTTTTCTCAATCGCACGTAGCTCGGAATCTAAGCCAGTTACATCAACTCTTAATATATGCATTTTGTAGAGAATTTAGTGGGTTTCAATTTTGAACTAAACTATTTTTTTGATAAAACCAGTTTTGACTAAGATATAAGCGAAAACCCGATTTTAGGGGGCTTAGATCCACAAAAAAGGGAACTAGCAAACATGACATTTGTTTCGGAGTGAAGTATGTTGTAAAAGGTTATCGAATATTAGGTATATACCAAAATTCAGCTTATCTTCTCGTTTTGCAAGCTCAAATGCTAGATTGACTGGACTATGAAGTAGATCGACTGTGTCGCTTCGCTGATAAAATGACATCGAACCAACAAAAAATACTCAAAAATCGGAAATTTTCCGCTTTGAAAATTCAGTTCTACATAATTTTTATGTAGTCCCAACAACAATAGTGAAAATTTAGAAAAACTCGCACCCCTCCATAAGAGTCAATGCAAATTATTGAATGTCTGTCTCGCTACTTTACCTCTTTCCCGAGCGTAGCGCTGTCTGCGATGTCAAGGTTAAAATACCCCATTTGAGAAGATCTCCCTCCTCGAAAAATCACGTATTTCTATTCTTTACCCTACAAACTCAATGCTATAAAATTATACCCTCTGATTGGCTAAAATATGTTCGTTCTTATCAGGTGCGTTTGAAGTTGAAGTAAAATATAAATATATCGTCAAAGTTTGAGCATAAATGCATGATATTTCAACTTTCTGTCTTTTAACATGAAAGAGTATAATTATACATATTTAAAAAATCGAACATTTGCTTTCCAAGTTTACTCATCAACTTTTAGATTCAAATTCTGTTGATGAGTTACATTCATGATCTCCGTTGAACAAAATTTATTAAAAGTCAGGTCTGTCGCCACCGTCAGTCCTCGCACACAAAACCACAACTGCAGGACTTCCACAAAGAACGACACTTTAATTACCATTCTTCCAATTCATCTCGCAACCTACACGCGGTATTAAAAAGTTGAAAATTTCACAATACTTGTAAACACGATCACCATAACGTCTCATCTTATATCTCTATATATGGCGTTGTTACGTACCTACTCCGAAGTATTGTTTTCTTTACACAAAAGCAAACCGAGCATAAGATTAATGAAATCATCAAAAAGTAATTCCGCCACCATGTTTGGAACCTATCAACGTCGTTACCAGAAAATTACGCAACCGCTACGAATTTTTCGTACTCATTTCGTTAAATAACTTGGAAACGAGCACGACCAAGTGATATTTCCTGGATAGGGTTAAACTGTATCATCTCCTATGTAAACGTGTATATATAGCGAAACAAACGAGTATTTTGAACTTTCTTGTATTACGTGCAGTTCATTTCATGCATACTAATGTCGACGTCGCGCGGTAAATGATAAATTAGATATAACCTCGATTTGAAAGAAATACATTATTTCCTGTATCCTTAAAGGATACGTCATCCAGACAATGAGTCGAAGATGAGGCGTTTTTCCAACCCTTTTCGAATTCATCAACATCATCGAGAACTTCCATACGCGTAAAATTCAACGCAGTCGTTGACTTGATAGAAAAAAACATTACAGTTTCTCACACCTAAACTACCATTTTGTGATACCAGTTCAACGGCTTATTATTTTTAACCTCTTGGTCGCAAAAACGCATTCCGTTCGGTCAGTTCCGTCGTCGCCAGTCGCTCTATTTCGAATATATGTAAATTCATTTACATAATGTTGCATTTTTACATCGCCACAAAGTACACGTTTACATCTATACATCTCTAGGTAGCGAAAGGAGAATGATTTTCAATCTATGCAAAAATTACTATACGCTAAAATAACGCTAATAAACGTTGAACGTGTTCTAGTCCAAAGCGGTCATTGGTGTTCTTAACTTCTTACACGAATAATTTATCATGTTTCGAGTTTAACCGAAAATTTACACCGTGTTTTTTTTATTGCTAAATGCGGCCAAAATAAATGCTTAGAATCGCATTCCTCTGCAATATTTTATAAACACGTATGCAATTTTTTTTTCCACACAAAATCGTTACGAGTGATACTTTCAAGCGACGGGTTATTTTTTGCGGAAAATTCAATTCGCACTATGAAACCACTACCGAAGATGTGTACTTTCGACCGTGAAAATTATAAATCGAATTTCAACTTTTCCGTAATGACTCAAGTTCACTAGTTGGCGCGAACACAAAAGCCCACCGTGCAGAAATCGATTTTTCTTCAGCATCGCGTTTGACTCATCTTGGCGTATCTACGCGATGAGAAAATTTTCAGATAATTTTTTTACGATACTGAGTCACGATGTTACTTGAAACACGAACCAATAATTTTTTCGTTTTGAATTCGTATACGCCGAGCTTGCGTTTGGGGAGGTTTTTTCCATATTCTTCGACGCGCGACAATGATTCGCCAAGTCGAACGAGATATTATTTTTCACATGACTCACACGGCAGAGAATTTCGTATCGTTTCTTTTATCAAATTATCTCGACGTTTTCCTTCCTTTTTTTCATTTCGTTTAAAACGAAAAAATAAATTATCAGATTGTTCGTCGTCGAATACGAAGTAAATTTATAAACAGAATTACGCGTTTCGCGAATCAAGCCAGATGAGTTTTCTGAATGAAAAAGCGAGATAACAATTGTGAGTTGTTTTTTCTAAATTTTATTATTTCGATCGTCGATAATGGAATTTCAAATACGGTTTTGTTGCGAGAACCGTTCGAAAAGATCTTTGTGATATTACGAATATTTTCATCGAAAGCGAAAACATCGACGTAAGAAGAACGCGAATTCGGCGTTGTCATTCAATAAGTTCTTATCACTTCCTAGAAACGTGGGACGATATGGAGATATCCGTTGGATGAGTCAAATACGCCTTGTCGATCCAAACCATCGGAAATATAATAAAAGCATGAAGTTTCAACAATTTCTTTTTTTTAATTTACCTTACATCAATTCCGAATAATATGGGAATATCAAAAACATAATAACCACCGAAAGGAAGAAGTAACGAGATAACGCGTGATAATTTCGCACAAACGTGGTCACACTTTTCTTGGAACAAAAAAGACGTTTCACCGAATTCGTTTTTTTGCAACATATTCATAGAATTACTTATTAGATTTCCGATTTATAGACTTGAGCATTTATGTAGAATAAAAATTAATTTTCAGTTGAAACAATTGATTACTAAATGGTAATTAGCATTTCTGCAAACGTAAAAAATAATCTGTACAAATTCATTTGCTATTTTAATCATAAATTGGAAGCATAATTTGATATGGAAACTGCACCCAGTACTTAATGCGATTATACACTTCACATAAGATTATTTTGACCCCAATTCGCAACCTTTATTCAATAATGAATGCATATTGTCTAATTGGAGAAAACGGATTTCCATCAATAGGTAATTTATCATTTATCTCCTGCATTTCCAATAATCTATCATTTTTGAAGAAACAATCGAATTCTCGTGCCATTTTTGCGCAGGTATTATCACTCAATCATCGACGAGAACGCAATTAGTCACACATTATTCTAACATCATGACAACTTTTTTGATACACGTCTTCTCGAAACAGACGACAGAATCTTACTTCGTAATACATTCGGATATGCAACAAACTCGTCATACCCGCCCCACGAGGCCACCTACAACGGGTGAATTTCATATCAGTATGGAAAGTAATCAAGTTGTCCTTGTTGAAAATTCCTCCGTGGTTATTTTTCAACAATCTTATTTCGCCGTCTCGTACACTAAATGCAAACACGTTAACAATTTTTTCTAAATATGAATTTCACGTAGCGTAAAACGTATAATTGGAGTATCTCCAGGGTACATTTCAGTCATTAGCGTTGCCAGGTTGCAAAACAATCACCGAAATTATCATTGTTATGAAATCACCATCTACCGAAGGCTGTAGTCTAGCTTTATTTACATTATAACGAGAATCCTCCGTTGGTGAAAAAATTCAACACAAGCGTTGTCATTTCGTGATATTTTTTGCAAAAATTTCTCCACATAAGCAATTTTTCGAACGATATTTCACGTTGATTTTTATATCGAACGATATCGCGTTATTATTTTATTTACAAACGTCCGCACCTTCTATGGTTTACTGTTTTGTTATCAATAACTCAATACGTTGCTTCGTAAAACACCGGAAATTTATAAGAATTTAATGAAACACCAGTTCATTGACTTCACTTAGGAAACAATTCGAACTTTTGATAAACTTTCGATAATGCGGTGAAATTATGGAATTAGTAATACGTTGTAAACTTTGTCAACAACAAATCATTTACTGAATTAAATTCCATGTGAGAAAATTTGTTGTCTGAACACTTGATGAATTAAGTGAGAAGTTGTGAGTCTACCTTCAAGTAAAAATCTGAAGAGAAAGGAGTAGACTACATGCACATATTATCAATGTGTACGTATAAAAATATGATCAAGTCGAAATAAATTTCAATTTCATTTTTTAAAAAAAGTTCAAAGTATTCGTTCTGTACCATAAAGCATCAGTTTGCATACAAGTCCGCAACGCAGTGTGATATTTTCATGTCACCTCGCGACAATGATGTTCATTAGAAGACATCATGTGATGTCACATGCCACTCTATTCATGCCACATCACCATAACAATGGATTATCACCATATCATGTCACTTGACATGCTTACATGACATGATCACATATCACTCCTGACTACGACACGTTATCATGACAATGAATACTCATCTATAACATATTATGGTGACATGAAAAAACCATATTTTTCGATGAACATGAATATACGACGTATAACTCGTTTTGAGAGGAGAAAATAATCTCCTGACTTATATCACATATCATACCACGCCTATTACCATAACAATGTCATCATATATTACCATAATATGTCATTATTCAGGTCATAACGTAATCATGAGATGTTACAATGACATGTTATTCGACATATCACCAAAACATGATTACATGTCACTCGAGACCATAACATTTGACCATTCCAATGACGTTCATCACAACAAGTCATTACACATACACATCACATGACAATCATAACCATAACACGTCACCATGATAATGACTTGTTATGGTATAGCATGTCACTCATGATCATGATATGTCACTTTAACAATGACGTGTCATCCACGAATTGTAATGGTAACATGAAAATATCAGAGCATGACACATTGCCATGACAACGCCTTGTATCATCGTTTATATCACTTATGGTCATGACATGTTACCATAACAATAACCTGTCGTCTGTGACATCTTATCATGACAAGAAAATATTAAGATCATCACTCACGAGCATGACACATCCCCATGACAACCCCGCGACGCTTTCTGATTTTGTGCGCCATAGCCAAGACATGAAAACGTCAAAAGCTGGGTAACCACTTTAATAAAAATTAAATACAAAGTACTCGACATATTGAAAGCTTCGGCCATCTACTTCAAAATCCTGTTAACGCCACTAATCGAAATTAAAAATCAACCTACTTCCATCGCACAAAACTTCCTCGTGATGTCATAAAAATCCAAATTCCACTCACGCAGCTGCCGCGTGAAAACACCTCATTAATAGGCTAAACTCTTCCACGACATCGAATCATCGGCTCCTACATAAAAAGACGGAAGTCGTTTTCCAATGCTACACTGTATATAATGATATCTCGCAGGCGTATATGAGACCGTGGCGACGTCGACGTGACAAATCATACACATTTCAGCGCCGCTTGCCAACACCGGCACGTGCATTTACTACTGGTCAAATACCCTCTATTCGTCGCCTATCTCTTTCGCTTCCAAGTCAATCGTGATGTACGAAAAACATTCGGTTGTTCGATGAAAAGAGGTTGCGAAAGTGGAACACAATTGTTAAAGAAGCTTCGTTTTACGATGATGTCGAGATGTCCGAGACGACGTTTATTGGGAATCACTGCGAAGTAATGTGGTCTAGGTTAATAGAAAAATCTACCAAAATAATAGATGTATAATTATTATTGCAAGCATCCTCCGAACCGGCCAAATAACAGGTTATTCGTCGTACCCCTCTTATCTCGAGTTCGGTGATGTTTTCATCGGTCAGATGATTTGTTCAACGTCGTCGTCTCTTTTGTTCCAGCTACATGCGTAATACATTGAAGATTAGATAATGAATTTGTATAGTTCTCATGCTATTCGACGTTTTAATCTACGAAAGGTGAAAATAATAAATTGATTGATAAGCTTTCTTATCGAATAAACGACAAATTTTCTTTTACTATGTGCTGCCATCGAAATCATGATACCTCGACGTTAATTTCTTAAGCAGGTGTTATCAAGTTTGTTCAGATAAGTAGCAAAGCAACATAACAATAGTCTTAATCATCGATAAAGCAAATCTCACGTTTCACGTCCATCGCGAATCCATAAATTACATTAGTTTTGGCTCGCGTTCACATACATATGCGCCATTCTTTGTAATACCACCGATCATTACCGTTGTCGTATTCGTATAAAAATATGCACACGATTACATTGGTGAAACATTTCGTAATTGTTGACCAGTATTATCGTCCGATTTTTTTGCTTTTAAACAATTAACCACGTCCAACGGGCACATAACTCGTGTACGGTCGTAAATTTCCACATATTACATGTTTATTAATTAGTTCGTGCGATTCTGCGAAACACCGGTGACCGCAAGCCGCACCAGATCTTATTGTGCATAACCAAAATACGAAACCAGACATTTTACGTCTCTTTGAACTGGTATTTCCGAAATTCCTTTTTCAACTCGCGAATTCTTGCACTTCTTAACGTATTGCATTTGGTGCTGGAACGAACTAAAAGAGCTATTTTGACACCGAGCCAAAGAATGCGTTCACCCAGTCGTTAGCATATTCCCAGTTTAGCGTTTATTAATAGTACCGCGAAGAATGGATATTTCAACTTCTACTTCTAATACATTGCCGAGTACATATACAATTGTAATCCTGGATCGAAATCGTAGGATGAGCGATTTCCTGTGGAGGAACTCAGCTGATTTGTATTTTTATCATGAAATCAAGTATCGGAGTAAAGGAATTTCGTAAAGATAGCTGAGAAAGTTTCAACACTTCATGTTGTACATCAATTCTTAAACTCATTTTTCTTTTCACTTTCGTTTGAGCTCATGATTGAAAATCCCAGACGGAGTTTTCTGCTAATGAAATTATCGAAGTTATCAAGTTAATTTAATCATCTTCCATCATGTTTCCAGCATCTAGTAGCTCTTCAATAAATAATTCCAATTTCTTATAACCAGGGCTGAGATTTTTATGTCATAAGAATTTTATAATTCGCAAAGACATTACTGATATGCCTAAAAAAAAATATGTAAATACGTAAAAATTTCAGCCCTACTTATAACGTTTGTACAAGCTTTTCCAATTGAGTCTCGGAATCCATATTTCATTCCGTAAAACTTCATTAGTTTACTGAAATCTTTTCCAGTGATTCAACAACATTACTGAAAGGATACGAGGGATGATCAATAAGTAAGTTACACTTCGCCATAACTAAATGAAAAAAAATCAGAAAAAATAAAGTTTATATATTTTTAGAAAGTACAAACAATTCTTTATTTTTCTATGTAATCACCTAAGATATTCAAACATTTTTGATAACGTGATACCAAATTTTCGATGCCCTGTTTGTAAAAATTCCCTCCAACTTTTTTCAGCAGTCATTCGGTGACAAATTCTTTACATTTTTCATCACTTGAAAAATGTTCTTCTCCCAAGGCATTTTTTAACGGACCGAAAAGATGAAAGTCACATGGTGACAAGTCGTGGCTGTAAGGTGGATGTCGCCATATTTC